>JAJIBD010024256.1:0-47092 GCA_021461705.1 Cryptotis parvus | reverse complement strand
CCACAGAAAATAAACAAGCAAATAATTGAATTATATTTTATCACAGGATTAAACTATTGAATCAGAGAAACTTGAAATTTAGATCTATCAGTTAACTCAAGAATCTAAAACTATTTTGATATTCTTGCATATACAGACTTAAATAGGATAGTAACCCAACCAAATATGCAAATGTATTCTAATTCCACTAAGCAAAGCCTTTCAGTATTTATTAATAGAATTGTTATATAATGTGCAGACAATTTTAACTTTCATTTGGTTCAAGAGATAATCTTTTGAGACCATGTTGTCTCTAAGTTATACAACTATCCATTATAGTATCTATGTGTGTTGCCCAACAAAGTTAACCCTTTATCAGGGTCAGGATGTTTATGGGGCCACACCTGGCTGTGCTCAGGGCTTTCTCATGGATCTGTGCTCAGGAATCACTCAGAGTGGTGCTCAGGGGACCATATTTAGTGCTGGGAATTAAACCAGGGAGTGTCACATGCAAGATAGCTTCCTTAACTTCTGTATGACTCTCTAGCCTACCAAGTGGTAATTTTTAAAGCTATTTAGAGATAATATTCTTGTCATATAATGAAGGTGGGGGGAAAGTCATATAACCCTATACAAATGGAATGCTTACATCATTTTGTTTATCACAAAAGATGAAATCAGTATTCTCTAGCCTCGAACTTCTTAGTTCATCATGATGTAAAAACCTGGAATCACTCTTTACTTTGAAGAAAATGGACAGCACCCAATTTGACATCATCTCAATTCCCTCTAGAATGAAAAAAAGTTATCTTAGTTCTTGTAATTTAAAATAACAGACTTCCTACCAGGTGTTCCTGGAGATGGAGCTGGGGTCCCCAGTCCCCTCTCTGTCCTGTCCCTGGAGGCCTGGTGGCCCCCACCCATGAACTGCCTTCGGGGCTCTTGGACCATGATGTAGAGACTCAGATGCATGGGGAGACTGCCATCAAGCTGTCCCCGAGTTGTGGGGCCGCTTGCAACCTCGCAGTTCATCAAACTAGTGGAACCAATCATGTTCTAGAATATATTACAATCTAGTATGTGCAAGGAAAGAGAAATGAGGAGAGAAAAAGAGAGGAGAGAGAAAAGAGATAAAAGAACCTGCCATGGAGGCAGGCTGGGGGGAAGGGGAGGAAGGTCGGGGCATTGGTGATGGGAGATGGGGCATGGGTGAAGGAATGGGTGATGGAACACTGTAGAACCAAAACTCAAACATGAACATCTTGTAATTGTATATCTAATGGTGGTATAATAAAATATTTTAAAAAAAATAACAGACTTCTATGAGGTGTCCTGTTGCGGACTCCTAAGGGCCTCTATCTGCTCTGTCGCCTCCAAATCACTCCGTAGATAAGGGGGTAGTCTAAATGTGGCAGTTTATCCGACCATGTATGCTGTACTAGCTGGTATAAATATTCTCCCATGCTATCACAATCATGGGACTAGCTAGATCTTAGCATATCATATAAGGACACCTAAGGTAATAATAGACCAGAGAGGAAATGCTGTTTTTGCTTCCAAACAAACAAGCATGGCTCCCTGATAAAATATAAAATTACAATGAAGTAGAGAGGATTGTGACGGGTTTGAGAAATATTTAACTGGCATTGGTGTTGGTCTTTGCAGGGACATGCCATCTCAGAAACCCCCTTCTCTACATTTCAAAGGCATTCCAGCTCAAAACATTAGCACAGTAAAGGCCCTAGGTGAGGTGGGGGAGGGACTACCCTAGAGGGCATTGGACCCTCCCTGCTTTCCATAACAATGGGAGGAAGGTCTGAGTTACGGGGGGGTATAAACTTGCGGGTTCCCGCCTCCCGGGCTTCTTCTTCCCAGTGGGATCTCGCCTTGTAGCGTTTATTCCCTTGGAAGTTTTACACGTGGTGGTTGCCATTTTGGCCTACACGTGGCTGGGGTTCTAGCCTGGGAATTCTAAGCATCGGGTTTTTCCTTTTGCTGATTTGTGCCCCCCTGAACCTGTGATAAGTAAAGTTTTTAAAACCTCATTGGATTTCTGAGTGTTTATATTCCTCACGGCTCGCGAGGTAGAAGGAACTTGCTTCCCGGGACTCCCGGGGAGCCCCCGACAGTGTCCAGGGTCGGAAAGTACACCCGGCACACTATTTCCAAATAAGCTGTATATATAGAATTATGATCGGATGTAATTTCTTGACCATTAGCAAACAAATGGTCCTTTTTTTATCTTTGTAATCTACATAGCAATGTAAGCTGGGAACTAATAATTTATTCAGATTCTTCACTTGTCCCTCCCAAACACATTGCTCTTCCCAAGAAACTGAACATCTATTTTCATCTCCCAAACAGCAATTTCTTTACCTAGCGCCTGCAACAAGCCAGACGACCCCCCACTCCACGAGGGCTGCCATTTTCCACATCCAGACTTCCCTCTCTGTCAGAACTCCACCCAGCAGATGATCCTATCACAGCCCGGCTTGCGTTGCCGCTGGGCCATGTGGTTCATCAATAAATGCTGGATTTAGAGGTAGACTACTAGAGTATGACACTGCAAGGCAAGCCTGGCAAGCTACCCGTGTCGTATTTGATATGCCAAATACCAGTAACAATTATAGACCTCATTCCCATCACCCAATATAATAGTTTGGGGCTCTTTATGTTCCTGGAGTGAGCAGATGCCCTTGGGCTCTGCTAGCATGAGACAGGACATATGGAGATATTACTGGTGCCCTTTCGAGCAAATCGATGATGAATGGGAAGACAGTGATACAGTAGAAATACAAAAACTAATTATGGCTGGAAATTTTAGTCCTTCTTCCTTAAGTAATTTCCTTCCACAGAATTATCTTTTCTTTCTTACTGCATTTATGAAAACTATATATTTTTGTGATATGAGAATATTTCAACAGAAGAGCCAAGACCCAAGAACAGATATAAAAGAAAAAAGTGATTAAACAGAATTTATTAGGATAAAATGCAGACTCTGTTTACCTCTTAATTCTGATACCAACATATTGTATTGTTGTTGGATGACTAAATGACTAGTATTAGGTTCTTTAAAATAGTATTTAAGGAGATATTATTTTTCCTTTAATAATAGGGGTATGTTTTGAGACGTTTTAAAGTTTTTGTCAATCATATATTGTATTTATTTAATATAATCATACTATTCATTTAATACAATCATATTATTATATTGTATTTATTATAATGGCTGATTTGTTATAATTTGAAGTATCATTTATTTTACTAAGAATGTTCCCCCATAGGATCTATACCTGGCAAATGTTTGGCCCTTATGGTGTGTTTGCTCAGGGACCACTGGCCCCATGCCTAGCAGTGCTGGGTTACCATGTCATGCTGGGAACTGAACTCAGGTCCTTGCACATGTTAGGCTTGTGCTCTGTCACCTGTTATAAAAACTGGGCAATTTTTTTTAAGGCCTTGAACATTTTCAAACTGTTTTTGAAGAAATTCTTTGGACCTCTTTTGGAGTACAGATACGTCCTTCTTCATCCGGCAAATAAATGTGCCAGTTAATCTTGATAAGAAAATCTGAAATCTACCATACACTGGCTTGATTTCCAATCCTAATGAATTTCTTTCTTTTTTTTTTTTTTTTGCTTTTTGGGTCACACCCGGCGACGCTTAGGGGCTACTCCTGGTTCTGCACTCAGGAATTACTCCTTGGTGCTTGGGGGACCATATGGGATGCTGGGAATCGAACCCAGGCCGGCACAGGCCGGCCTCGGTAAGGCAAACGCCCTACCCGCTGGGCTATCGCTCCGGCCCCCGCAATTAAGTGACTATCAATGTGAAAATAGCAGTGGACAGAGACTTCATGTGTACTCGTTAATCTTTGTCTAATTCTAATGCAAGTTCCCTCCAATTGTATGTTAAAAGTAAGAATTTTGAGCATAACTATGGTTACTCAACAAAAATTCTTTATAAAATTAGAACAATATGCTCCCTATATTTGCTATAATTGATTAAATTAACACCAGGAGAGAATATCTGATTTTTTTTCCTTTTATTTTGTAATACTACTAGAAATATTTTTACATTATTTTATTCAATGTCTGCATAATAGGACTACCTCCCTTGAGTTTAGTTATGGAAAAATAGCTTATCATGAGAATTTTAATAAAATTCAAAATAAAGCCTCTCAGTTGTACTTATTTTTAGAACATTTTCTAATTTAGTATCTATCATATTAGCTAGTTATTGTTGCTTTATTCTTATTTAGTATTAATACAATATAAATATATTTTAAACAAAATATACTCATTTTGGAACTTGTGAAGTTATTAATAATGTCTGTTTGAAATATGAATATTTGTAACTAAGATTAACTAATTTATTTTGGCAAATAGACCATGAAAGACATTAATATATGCTCATCTGTGCAAACCAATATGCATAATGTATTTGTGTGTACATATTACTCCATATGGATAATTCATTAAAGAAAGAATCAAGTTAAGAATTCAAATTTACCTGATGTTTTAGTGAAAAGAAATACCAGTCTTTATAATTTATTTTATATGTGTGGAAAAAAACAGTTTTTTTTTAATTATAAAGGTATTTGTGAAGAGATATAATAGTAAACCTATAATTTAAAATTATAAATGAGGAACGTGAGACCCAGAAAAGTTAAGGAATTTTTTTAGAAATTGTACAGACAGTAGAAAAGGATGTGAGCTTATGATTCTTTTGTTAAATTTTTTCTTTAAAACACTCCAATTTTTTTTTACAAGTCTGTGCTCATGTGCAGTTTATTTTGCTTTAAGTTTTTTGTTTTCTGTTTGCTTTTATTCTGTACTCTGCAGTGCTCAGGGCGATTCCTGGCTGTTTTCTTAGGATCACCCAGGCATTGCTTGAGGGTCTGCATACAGGAATAGAATCAAGGTCAGCTATGTGCAGCCACCTTAACCTTTGTTCTATCTGGCCTGAGTTACTGATTTGTGACTTACTGTTTCAGTCTTTTATACCGCAACTTCTGCCTCAAACTCAGTTTCTATATTTCCTTTTATCACTGGGGACACAGATTTTATTTTTTGTGTTTCTTGGGTGGGGGGTGTACCTGCATATGCTCAGGAGTTACTACTGTCTCTGCACTCAGAAATTTTTCCTGGCAGTGCTCAGCAGATCATATGGCATGCCAGGGACTGAACTTGGGTCTGTCTCTGCACGGCAGGTTGCCATGGCCACTGTACTATTGCTCTGGCCCCCGCTTGTTTAAACGTACACTATTTTTTTTTAAAGCTATCTGCTAATATAGAAAAAAAAACTGTTTAGAAAAGGCCAAATGTTGAAGTTACGATAATGGAATCTACTCTGTTTAGCTTATTTAAAACCTTATAGTCAAGTTATGTTGTGTCTATTCTGTTGAATGGTGGGTTTTAATTTATATTACATGCAGATAATCTCTGATTTAGCCAATGGTGAATTAGTACGGAAATCATAGCTAAGTCTTCTGTTAGTTAATGGTGACCTTCACTGCATTCTAATATTAGTTGCCACAAGGACTTGAGCTGTTCTTCAAGAACTGAAGTTTTTGGGCTCGACCTCGAGAGGGTAGGTCACTTACTTTACATGCGACTGACCCTGATTCTATCCTTGGCATCACTCAGAGCCAGCCAGTAGTGATTCATGAGTGCAAAGCCAGGAATAAGCCCTGAGCATAGCTGGGCATGGAACAAAAACACAAGCAAAAAGAATTGAAGATTTTTCCAGGAATTGTTATGGAGCTCATGTTGTTCAAAAGTTCAAGTGAAAAGTTGTTTCAGTGTTTTTTGTGTATGATACAATTTAAGATAATTTGTCATGAATAAGATATATTTATGTATTTATATTTTATACCCTTAATAGTCTAAATTCAGAGTGTTTAAAAAAGAATAAAGAAGATAGTGATCAAAGAGCTCATAAACATACAGAATAAATAGCCTGAAGAATAAAGTATAACTTTCCCCTATATTTTATTTAACCAGTCCTTTTGTATTGTTCAGTCAAGTGAAAACAAACTGACTTAAAAATGCAGAAACTCTTAGAAAACTTATTAATAAAACACACCATTCTTCTCTATAGATATATAGAAGATTTACACAGAGATTTTCAAACTGAAAAATGGACACATGTGGGATTCACAAAATCCCACAATATCCATTCATTTGTGTGTGTGTGTGTATGTATGTGTGTAAGTGCAGATGCATTAGGTTCTTGCATGAGTTGAAAATTATGCAGACACAGTAATTCTCTACTCACTCAACTTTATTACTGATAAAAGCAGCCAAGTCAAATGGCCTTTGAGAATTTGCTTAGGGTGATTCAAAGTACAAGACGCTTAATGGACCACAGTTAAAAGCCAGGAATGACGGAGTAGACTGTCTCTGTTAGCAGCAGCCTCTCTTTGGTAACATAGAAACAATGAGACATGCAGAATATTAGTATGTTTTATTGACCTCATAATGCTCACTTGACATCATGGGAACCAAACTTTATAGTATTTTTTTCTCACCCATTAATGCAACTTTCAACACATAAAGCCTAATTGATATTCCTATTACACAATTCTAGGAATTGCTTTATGTTTCTGTTCAACTTTATAACCTTGCTACTTCCCTCTTGCCCGGCATATAGCAAAAGTTAGATAAGTGACCAAAAAGCCATTGAAGCCTAGAGGTATATGGCTGGTAGTTTCCTTAACAGTCATCTAGTCTAGCACTTTTGTTTTACACAAATGTGGAATTTGACGTACTGCATTTAGCAACTTGCCTAATATTACACAAGTAATTAATGAACAAGTTAGGACTAGAGGCAGATTTGGCATACCCAGTTAATATTGCCTTGAAGGCTACAGCATTTTGGAAACCATAACTTTAGAGATAGGGATCCACATTCACAAGCAAGATTTCCAGGAGTGTGAGACAGTGCCATAATTTTGTTTTGTTTTTGGGCCACACCCAGCTCTGCTCAAGGTTTTCTCCAGGCTTTTCACTCAGGGATCACGCCTGGTGGACTCCAGAGATGATATGCGATGCTGGGCTGGAACCCAGGTCAGAAGTGTGGAAAGTAAGCATGCTGCCCGCTGCACTACCCACCTGGCTCCCCTATAACATAAGTGGATTGTAAATGCGAATGATGTGAGGAATGCAGATGGCAGCTGACCCTTTAGTGTTAGAACAATAGCAGAATGTTGTAGGACTGACCATAGATCACCTCCCTGAGGACAGAGGATAAATTACTGTAGCCATGAGGGGAGAGGGAAAACTGCACGAAGGCAGGAGATACTTCTACTGTGCTGGGGTCATTTTTAACTCTATGCTCAGGAGTGACCTCTGGCGGTGTTCAGAGGTCAACTACAATGCAAGGCAAGCACCTTCGATTCAATACCTCACATAGAATCTCTTTGCCTCAACTTTTGTACTATCTCTTTGCTGGTACATAGGGAATTACGATGAATTAAAATAAAACTTTACTCATATATTTTTAACTGCATTATAAAAAAGAGAAAACTGCTCTTAAAAAATAACTTTGATCTATTATTATTTCAATTAATGCTTTAAGTCTTGGCCTTATAATTTGCCACCAAGATATTTTCTTTTACTAGTGTACCTTTTACTGATATCTGATGTTTTCATATCTAAAAGCAAATAAAGTTCTCAGAGCTAAAAGACATTGAATTGTTTATAAAAGTTTTTTTTTGGGTTTTGGTTTAAAATATTTGACATGTATATGATGTTAGATTAATATTGAAGAATAGATATTAGACATATTCCCTCACCCCACCCCTTAATAGCAAGACTCTTCTCTCTCCATCCACTGCACCCTTGTTTGTTTGTGTATTTCAAAACATTGATCTATCTCTCAACTTTTAGGGGAAAAATGTCCATGTAGTTTATCAGCCTCGAGGTTATCTTGAATTGATACCAAATCCTAAGGATAATGACATAAACTATAGAAGAAAAAGCTGTGCTTTAATTAGTGACAGTGTCCTCAAGCAAGCATTGTTAACCTTTAGTTCTGATATGAACTGAGAGCTGCATGAGACACCACTCCCTCCTCCGGGAAGCAGCAATGGACTTCTCCACATACAAGACAGGAAGACTGCTGAGCCAGACACAAGACTGGCTTTTCTCTGCTCTTTTGATTTATACCATCTTGGATTTGCACATTTTTGGGTGTGTCCCCAAATGATCAATTCCTTTTCCTGTTTCAACATTATTAAATAATCATGACCAGCCTCATCCAGGAAATCGTTGTGGGTTTGCAGCACACTGAAGGCAGTGTTGAGAGCGTTTCCTCCACTACCAGGCCAGGTGAGATGGAAATATCTTTTCTGCTCCAATTTGGCATCTGTTCAGCTGATAATGCATTTACTCCCAGAACAGGTGTCAAAGAAGTGGCAAGGAAATAAATTACATTGCCAGGAGTTTCACTGAGACTGGATTCTGCAATTCAGTCATTTTTGTGTCGTAGTCTCTGGGCTGTTGGTGGAAGAAAACAGGCTCCGCAGCAGTTCTGGAATAGAGCAGTTCAGTCACTGGGGAAAAAGAATTGGCAGGACTCTGGAAGCACCCCGGCAGTGCTCAGCTGCTTGATGGCTCCCGCTGTTTGCTCAGAAAGCAGAATTCCAAGGAGTAAAGACCGGAAATAGAGTGTTCATGGAATAGGGAATATAAGCGATAACAGCTGTGCTTTTAACATCAAGTGTCAAGATGAGAAAGCCACCAAGATAAAAATAAAATGGGATTAGCAACAGTGGAGGTCCACCTGGTGTCCACTGCACTGCTTTGCTGCAGGCGTGGAAGAACATCAAGGCTGCCATGGTGCTTTGGATCATTCCAGTTGACGGCACTGGACCCTTATCAATCAAAGCCCAGCAAGATCCCTGTGGATCTGGGCGATAGCGTGTGGCACCAGAGGAAGATCAATGTCTTTCACAGGCTCTCACGCGAAGCTTTTGATGTCATGAAGAAATATGATTTGGAAAGCAAAGACACAGATGCAGAGAGAAGTAAGTTCTTAGCATTCTTTACTTAGAATGGGTCCCTTAATCAACTACCTCTATGAAGTGATTTTTACTCAAGCAACTGAGGTGATCTTACCAGAAAGAAAAGATTGAAGCTTTGTAATGAATGATTATAAATGCCTTTAATTTATAAAATTGTAAATTTATTAATTTATAAAGATTACTAATTTATAAAGATTATAAATTTATAAAGATTATAAATGCTCTGCTCATTTCTTTGCTTTTGCCCACATGGACTATTGGACAGATAAAGTAGAGCTGCAGAGAGGATCCTGATCACTGAGGACAACAAACTGCAGAGAAACTGTACAATACAAATTGACCAGGGTCTGCCAGTCATCAATTTCTCTGTGTCTGAGCACTATTTGAAAAATACACATTGTTTTCAGACAATATATTCCAGGCAATAAAGATGTGAAACTTAGAAAGCAAGATTTCAAGACTGAAAATAACTAATAAAACATTTCACTTATATACATAGGTCAATGAGACAAAAGAGCCCTCCCTCCCCCCAAGCTTACTAACGAAGATCTATCTTGGATTTGTTTTTCCAGGATCAGTGGGATTATTTTTTAATAGTTTAAATAACTTTCGTGAAGCTATGTAATGATGACTAGTCAGCTGAAGCTGACACAGATGTTCCTTCAATTTTTTACTGATTAGTAGCTCCCCAAAGGTGAAGGAATTTCAAGGATATAGTGTTTCCCCAAGAGTTAATCCACAAGAAATAAGATTTAAACTGAGAACCAGGCACATAAAGATCCATATGGACTGTGTGTGCGTGTATGTGTGTGTGTATATATGTGGTGTGCATGTGTATGTGTGTGTGTGTGTGTGTGTGTGTGCGGCATGTGTGTCTGGGTGTGGAGGGGTTGTTAAACAAAACTCTTCCTGCATTCCTTATATTTGAAACTAAAGATTTCAAAGTTATCTCTAGAGCAATGGTTTTCAGCCTTTTATGCCAGTCAGCCAGTACCAATCCATGGTCTGGAGCTTGAAAAAGTACTGTGCCAGAGCTTTGTGGGATATGAGAATAAGTTCCCAGATAACACAGGGCTCAATAAAATTAAAAAGTAACTATCAATAAAATTTAACTTTTTTTACTAATAAAATCTGTTCTACAGCCTAGGATCAAGAGGCCGCTTTTAACAGGATATATTATGTTCACTTAAAATGGTCTGTGGTCTGAACATTACGCAGAAGCATTTGGCTCAGACTCCCTGTTTAAATGCACCATGTTCCATATCTTAAATCAGCAGAGTTGGTCTGGTGCTCACTGACTGCTTCTGTTTTCTTCTCAGAAAGGACAAAGTATCTAAATACATAAGAATAAGATTTTGGGGTGACTGGGGAGAGAATCTAGAGGTTAAGAAGCTTGCTCACATGTGGCTAACCCCCAATTGGAATTCCCAGTGCTATATGTTGTCCCCTGAGCACTGTCAGCAATGAACTCACCCCTCTCTTGCGATACTGATCCCACCCCGGCCAAATGAATAAGAATTTTGGTGAATAAGAGATTGAATGACGGGGTCCCTGGGATAACACAGTCGTAGGGCATTTACCGTGTATGCAGCCACTTAGGTTCACTCCCAGGCACCCCTTCTGTAGTCCCTGAGTACTCCCAGGAGTAATTTTGAGTGCAGAGTCAGTAAGCCCTAAACCCTGAACATTGTTGGATGTAGGCCCCTCTCCACCAAAAAAAAAAAAAAAAAAAAAAAAAGAAAGAGAACTAGGGTGAATGTTGTGGTAGGCTGGATGAGGAAGGAAAAGAATCTTCTCTTAACTCATGCAGTTTATACAGGAAGAAATATGGGGATGGTAGGGAAGAATCCTATAGTGACTTGATAGTTGCTGGCCAATAATCATTCTCAGGTCTGGTCTCAACAGTAAAACTTAAATGTTTGTTGACATGAAAACTGAAAATAATATTCTGACTTTCCACTGGGGCTGAATGTGGCCAGTCATGTTATTCAGGTCAGGCCAGAGAAGTTCAAGTACAATCGATGCATAGATGTTGTAGCAAACTTCCAGGCAGGACAAAATGATGTGGTCCCTGATCTCTGCCTATTTTCCCTGCTTTTCTCCATCCTTCTGGCCACAGAAGGGAAGTTACACCAGGTGAAATTTGTGCCTTTGAGTTCCGCTTTGGTTACATACAGATATGAGATCAAAGCACATTTCTATGCCATTAAGGCACAGGAATTTGGGGCTTTTCCACTTGAGAAAAAACACTCTCTAAGTTGTATAGAATGTGACTGTTTGTGCCTGCATACATGAGTATGTGGGTGTGGGAACATTTAAGGGATTTTGAAATGAAAAATTAAAACATTGACTTTTTTGTCAATATAGTCATTTCTAAGTAATTGAAACTGATTTTAAAGGATAAACATATACAAAATATATGAAATTTCACCTAACACAGCCGTGTGGATCCTTCACACTCTGTGGACCTTCATGATATGTGTCTGATGCTTAGTTTTACAATAATGGGGAAAAATGTTACAAAAACTCTATTCATAATGTTTATGGCCTTTATTATTTTCTTATATATTTTTATTAAATTAGCAAACAATATTCAAAATTCCAGTGTGAGAGAATTTTATGACTAGTGTTTAATGTATTGTGATGAGTTGATAGAAAAATATTCAGCTCTGTTATAAATTTATAACATGTTCAATTATTATAGAGATATCTTGTTGCTGTTTGCCGATACACTCTGTTTTTTAGCAGCAAATAAAAATATATATGTTAGGTAGTAATATTGCATACTCATTTTCATTAGTATGTATTTTTATTTCATCTTTTGATTTTCTCATTAACCCAAATTTGTTAGTATTATTTTGTTTGTTTTTCACAAATCTATGGTGTTCTCCATTTTTCTTTTGGTTGAGTTCTTGCTTTCTACCATTGAGATTCAATCGATGTTTGAATCTTGACAAATCTATTAAGACTTAAAACAAATTAACATTGGTCAAGTGTGTTAAGGATTAAAAATCATTGGAACAGATGCAGAAATTTAGTTCTCTGTTTCTTTTCTATTGATGGATAGGCTTTGTTTTCTTTGGCAGGGGCACATTATTTTGTTTTGTATTGGGGGACACATTTAGCGGTGCTGAGAGAATACTCCTGGAGCGTTTCTCTCTCTGTCAGTCTTGTGGTGCTTCAGGGCAAGCCTGTAAACATCCCACGTGCAAAGCATGCATCCGAATGTACACTCTGTTTTTGAGGGAAATATATGTAGCTGTTTCTTGGTCTAGGTAAAGGGACAGATAATCATTTGACAGCACTTATTAGGAACATTTTGTACATGAAACTTTATGCTTTTGAGCTAGAATATTAGAGGAGAACTAGAACATGATGAACAGACAATGAAGTTGTCTATGTGCACAGAGCAGAACAGCAAGGGTTTCCCCACCCTTTTTGTAGTGCTAATGATGAAGAGAAAAAAACTAGAGAGCTGTTTTATGGCTTGAAAAGGAGGGTTTATGAATGTCTTTGCAGAAATTACTTTCTTATTTTCATTTGCTATAATTGTTCTAATCAAAGCTTAGGGAAAATGTGATTACTGAATTTAAAGTTGGTTATTAAATGAGTATACATAAGAAATGTAAATTAAAAAAACAATAATGTTTTAAGACTAGAAACTAAAACATTAGTATCATAGTAAGAAGTTTCCATTTTCAAGGACATTTATGATAGAAAATTTTATTTTACAGTTTCAGAATAACAATGAAGCTGGAAAAGATGATTTGAAGGCAATAAAAGATTTAAAATCTTAATACAAATAAAAATGGAAAGCACATCATGAAGTGGAACGTTCTCAGGAATCACAACAGTATACACACATATCAGTGGTCACCTGTTTATCAAAGCAGACCTCCCAGTTTCTATGTTTGTGATATGGATAGAATTAAACAATACTTTGATTTTAGGCTTCCTATGGTAGATATTAGAAATTAAAAATTAGACATTAGAAATTGCATCTCTAAACAACACATGTATGTTTCACTCATGTTTTATTCCCTCCCTTCTAAAGCTCCTAAGTTGCCTATGAATAATAGTTTACATAAAAAGATTTTATAATTAGGTTATGAGTTCCAAAAAAATGAAAGAAACCAATCATATTCATATTTATTTTAGCATTCTGGATTTTAGAAATGTCTGTGCTATCATTCAACCAACCACTACACTTAGTGTAAACATAATTCACTTCCATGCTTTACAGCACAGTATTCTAACATACATTCTTGTACCCAGAAAGAGGGAGAAACAGAGATGGGGTAAGTTTAAAGAATCAAAGATGTGTGAGTTGTTATTGATCCTAAAGCCTTCCTCAAAGGCTAGCTCAAAGTTGTCAACTTCTGATTATTCAAACTCCAAAGTAGAAATACTTTGATAAGTTTGATGGGTGTTGCAAAACACTGAGGGGGCGGGGGGGGTGGGGCTGGAGAAATAATGCAGTGGGTTAGACACTTTCCCTGCATACGGTAAAGTAGTGTTCAATCCCTGGCACTACATATGGTCCCCCCTGAGTACACAGCCAGGTGTGGCCTCAAAGCAAAAACAACTAAAAACTGATTTAAGAGTATATTGATCAGAATTTTTTGGTCATGTAGAGTTATTCAATAGATTTCTTTCATTTGAGAGCTTCTCCTTTAATGGGTGGAAGAAGTCTCCCAGGTGGTGCTTTGAGGAAATGGGGCCCCTACTGTTGATATTAGGGCTCAGGTCCCTAATAATGGGAATTATCTGGACCATTGTGGCAGTGCTTAGTGACCTCCAGAGCTACACATGGAGATCCTTGGGGAACCATGTGGAGTCAAGGATTGAACTGGGGTCAGCTGCATGCATGGCACACACCTTAACTACAGCTATCTCTCCAGCTCCAGAATTATCCTTTTGTCTTCTGTCTTCCAAGGCAGAAGTTAGAAACTTTGTTTTTGAGCATCTCTTGAGGCCATGCCATAAAGATCCTGCTAGACAGATTCAATCATCATACCCTGGGTGAACTCCAATTCAGGTCAGCCAAAAACAGGGATCAGACAGCAGTCTCTGTGTGTTGGTATGCAGATTGCCCGGTGTTCTCTTTGGAGTAGTTCCTTGTAGCTTCAAACACTAGTTCCTGTTTTCCCAGATTATGTGTATCCTCTAACATCTTCTTATAAGTTTTTTTTTTAATTTAACTAGAATTTACAAAAAGGAGTCTGACTTAAAACACTAGAAAAACGATACATATGGAAATAAGGAAGCATTGATAAGAGAAAGGGGAAGGAAGAACATACGTTTCTTAATCAGAACGATTATTGTTCTGAGCTAGGATTTCAACTCAAAGAATTAGAAGCTAAGTATAAAGGCTCGATCCAAGTCTTCTGCATAACTTCCCAGCACCATTGGATGTGATTCCTGTGCACAGAGTTGGGAGTAACCCCCTGACCACCACGAGGTGTCCTACAAAACAACAAACAAAGTGGTTCGGAAACAATGCTTATATCAGATTTGTACATAACAAAGATTTATTAAACATCTTGTGTGCAATATTAGTTGGTGGGAATTTTCTTATTTATGCTTTACTGGATACTCTTTATAATTTCATGGAAAATGCATGTTCTTCATTTTAAAAAGTAAGAGATGAGAAAAAGTCAAGTGCTGACGTGAGGAATCTAATCCAGATTTCCTGCCTTTGAGTCAGTGCTGCACCAGAATCATATTCACTATGCAGTTGCATATGAGCATAACATCAAAAGCTATTTTGCATGTTATAGTCTAATTTGAAAGCTCCTGGACATCAAAATATAGGCAGAGGGGTTTATAATTAGTCATGCACTTTTGCCAAGATATAGTTTCATTTAATATGATTCATTATGCTTTATGTGAAATGCTCGATTACAAAGATATTTCAACAAAACAGATGTGGCCTTGGTTAGACAATAACAACTTGCTAACTATCTAGGCCAAAACATCTTATCACAAAGGACGAACAAGTTAAAGAGCTTTTACTTCAGAACTTTTCTCAGGGATGGATAATATAATAATTCAAGTCTTAAAGAATTTAGCATTCTATAGACATTTGAAACACACACACACACATCTGGTCAAAATTTCTGACAATTTTTTAGAATTTAAGCTTGAACTATTTTTCTTCTATTTTCAGAAATATTCTTTGAAAACTACTTAGCATTCCCAGAGGACATAAAATATTTTGCACTTTTTTTCTAACTGCTTAAGGAATAATAGAGATGAAAACACTTTGTTTTTAAAAAGCAATCAACCTACAATAGAGAAAAGACATAATAAGGTAAAAAACAAAAAAGACACAAAGTGAGATAATAAGATTTTAAAAATAGTATTTTTCTTTTTTAAATTAATTAGCTTTGGTCATATTAATCTTATATGAAAAAATATAAACCTTAAATAATAAGGTTATTATTTGTGTAAAAATTAAATAAATAAAAACCTTAAATAATAAGGTTATTATTTGTGTAAATTTGTGTAAAAACACAAATTTTATTTATTATAGAATTTCTAGTATTGATTCATTTACTACTAAGGAATATTTATGGGGTATACATATAGATTGATTGAGTAAATTGTTACATTTTAGAGAATATTTAAAACATATGCTAGAGGGCAGCAGAGTACTATTTGAAGGGAAAATATTAACTCCTCAGAATTTATCCCTAAATCTAGTATTAAACAGGAAAGTAACCAGATCAGAAATGAATGTAAATTGAAAAAAGAATAGAAATACTAGCAGCAGAAATGTATTTGTAAACACATAACCTGCATTTTAATTTATTTAGGGTAACAGATATTAAATGCAGGTGCAGTATCAGAGGCAAGGAAGAGGAACATTGGAAGTATATAATATTATTGATTCTAAAGGATATTTTCAAGAGCCATTAGAAATATAAAACCATTGAAACATTAGTAACATTATGTGATCCCCTAAATTAATCTAGATTTAAAGCTTTCTGGATGAGACTGATGGATTTGGAATAAATGATTATGAAATTACTAAAGATATAATTTTAAATATTAAACTATGAGGGGAATAAAAACTAGCTGTAATTTGTTACCTATTTTTAAATTCATATGAATGAGTCAAATTATAAAATTCTCTAAAACATCTAAAATTAAATAGATTATACCTACTGCCAGTTTTTCTTTTTTAGTTGATTAGAAAGCACATATGCTAATTCACTTTTTATACTGTAATCAGAAATTATGATACAAATGGATGGTAAGAATTTAAATTATTCTTCACATCATGTGCTAACTAGCATTTCAATTCAATTTGTTAAATAATTTATGGGAGGTTTGGGTCACATCCCACAGTGCTCAGGGATTAATCCTGACTCTGTGTTTAATGATTGTTATTAGCAGTGCTCTAGTGATCATATGTGGGGCTAGGATTGAACTGGGGTTGGCCACTTGCAAGGTAAGTGACTTACTCTCTGCAATATCTCTTTAGTTGTAAATAATTAATTTTTATAGCCATTTGTATTTGTTCTTGGAGTAAGATTCAGAATTGAACCTAACATCTTTTTTATAAAGAGCTTTCAGTTGAATTGAGGGGCATAATGTGTGTTCACAAATGTCTAGAGAATGAGGACAAACTATATGTATTGCAGACAAGGAAAAAGCATGTAGGCTGAAGAGATATAAAATGTAAAATGACCATCTAATAACAAAAATTTATATCTCATATATCTCATATTTAAAAATCAGCCTACCTGAAGATGGACTTTTAAATTCGAATCCTAACTTTCCCAGTTCAGTTTGCACAATATGCCCACCCTTCTAGGCAGTCTCCTTAAACCAGAAAGAGTTGATGCTATATATTAACGCAATATGTTACCATGTAGATAGGACATAGAATGAGGGGTCTTAACAGAAAGACATAAAAACTGGCAAGTATCTATGGCAAGTTGCATTTAATTCAGTTTGCATCAAAAAGCAATTTATGACCTTTGGTTTAAATAGGCATCTACTGATATTTTCTGTTGTTTGCATATTTATGCTCTTGCTTCTTGAAGTCCCTTGTATCTGGTCAGTCGTCCTCTATTAGTATCCATTGTGAAAACCCAGAAGGAGCATATGAAATGCAGCATATCTTTTCTTTGGAGGATCAGAGCATCCTTCAGACCCATCTTATCTCCTGATCAGTGCTAACTTAGCACTGATCTTCCTGGCACATTGACCCTCTGCCTCAGCCATGCCTGTAAGTACTGTAAAGAACCCCAATGATCAAGTGGACAGCTTCAACTGTGACTTTTCTTGCCCTGCACATTATGGTCAGCAGCATTTATGTTTTTCTCTTTTCTCTTGGCACATGACTTCAGTTTCTTTATGCAACAACTCCTCCATCGATAGAATGAGGATGCTCCCTTATTCACAGCTATTAAAACAGCTCCCTTTTTTTTTTTTTATCAGAAATATGAAACAAAGGGCACATTGTTAAGAAGCTTCATAAATGTGCTAAATTCCTTGGGACATTCCTTAAAAAATGTTGATGTTATATAAATAAATGATTGTGTGACTTAGTTATACAAAAATTTTTGAAAAATTCACTGTGCAGTGGAAGAATCAATCCATTGAGAGGATATTCTCTCAATAATGTTTTATTGAGAGAAGAATCAGAAAAGGTCTTGAATTAAATCTACAGAGAATAGGAGCCCCACACACGTTCTATCAAATCCTTTTTGGCCTTTATTTATAGTATGAAACAACATTTGGAGAATTTAATAGGCAAGGTTACTGGCTACAGTTGAAGCTCCTGCTTCAGGGACACTCATTTTTCATACTCAGGTACCCAGTCAAGGAAACCGGAGGTAGACCTATAAATACTTGGTTGTATTTTAGGACAAGAGTCAGTTGCTGATTTTTGCATGTCCTATATCTTATCATGGCATTGATAGGGAAAAAAGAAACGATGCGAAAGGGAAACATTTTTATTTTTGAATTAAAGTGACTGTTACAAAATAGCTCTGCACAAAAAATTGCTCTAAGGGGTCCCTGTAACTTCAGAAGCACCAACTTTGAGCTTTTAAGAAATGCACTCGTAGGGACAGGACATGTGTTTTCTCAAATGCTCTAGGTAATTCCTCTCCATGCCTACATGTGAGAATAGTGCCCTGTAAGATCAAGCGCACCCAATAGTTCACAGGCATTCCTACAAATCCTGAATGTAAGGGGAGGGGACCACAAAAAGCGTATGTTGCGTTCAAGATGCCATTCCAGGTTTTGTAGTTTCCTGTAGCACCTAGGGCTAGTGCTTCCAATTCTAAACTGCTACAGGAGCCTAACTACTGTTCTCACATCTAGGATATCTTCTTAAGACCCAAGGAAGGCTTTCACACACTTCAAAAAAACTAAGCTAGCTGTTATGCTATTAAGTCCAGAGTGGTGACTGTTAATCAAGTTTGTAACTAAGATGATGAAAAGCTTTTTGACGTGTATGATCCCACTTTTCTTCATTACTTACCCTTTTAGGAAGGAAAGATACTCAATAATCTCTGATTGAATGACTTTTTAAGGTTTGGAATAGTTTTTAAAGAAAATAATTTCAGCATCACTCATAGGTTTATTAAATTACCTGATATTCCCAGGACAAGAGGTCACATAGATCTTGTTCAGTACTGGTTGAATTTATGTAATGCCTCTTATCTTTCTGATAAGCACTTCACATTTTTTCATTGGGTTGAAACAGGATACTATTCTCAATAGGAAAATAATTTTTACAGTGATTTATCTAAAGTCTTTTAAAAGATTTTTGAAATACATTATTTCACACACACATACACACACACACGCTGATGGGAGAGTAGCAATGCGATCATTATCCTCAATACATATAAGCCTCTCTTCAAAAAATCAAAAACAAAATTTGAAAAATCATTATTGCTGGCAATCTAGTCTCAGGTAGCCCATTGTGTTGACTTCGGGGTGGTAGGCTGTGGTAGAGAAACTGAAGAACCAACTTTACCCTTATTATATCTGAATCCTCAGGCAGTTTTTAGAAAAGGGGTGGGGAGATACACAGGGGACAAGGGCACATGTTTCATAGTACAGGATACTGCTCTTCCCACCCTCTCTGCAGTTGTAAGCCTGGTGGTCCTTACAGGGCCTTAGCTGCACTCCACTGCGGTCCTTGAGCCGTCTGCCCCCCATTGGCACAGTAACTCTGGAAGTGGTCATACAGTATCATTTGTCTTTAGACAAATCACTGTAAAAAAATGTGTTTTCCTGTTGAGAGTACATATGCTGACAAACGGTATTTTTGTTTCAACCCAATGAAAAAAATGCAAACTGCTTATATGAGAGATAAGAGCCAATGCATAAATTCAAACAGTACTGAACAAAATCTATGTGACCTCTTGATAAGACAAGGACACTGCTTTCTGGGGATATTAGATGATTTAATAAACCTATGAGTGGTGCTGAAATTATTTTCTTTAAAAGAAATGTGAGCAGAGCTTGGGAGCCCTTGACTCAATTAATTTTTTTGTTTTTAGTAATGAAGTTCATTATAAAATTTCAAAAGTCAATATGTGAATTAAGTTAATGAATGTAAACTCCCTAAAATTCTGCCTTGCTTTTCTATCCTATAGCAAATATTTGCAAATTTATCACAAAATATATTTTTTGTGACAAAAGAGAGAAAATATGGATTATTTTTCAACTGATCCACAGAGTTTTAGGCCTCCAAACTGGAGATTAAGCATAAAAAGTTGTTTCTTTGGAGATATTTATGAGGAAGCTATGTAGACAAAAAGTGTAGACACCTGTTTTAGGCATCCAAACCTGCAGTTTTCTGGTATTTTGATTTGTTTCTTTCTCCATTCCAGTAATTCTTATTTCTCTGGGAAAAATAAAAGAGCACTTTTTCAAGAGTCTATGAGTTTTTTTTTTTTAGTTTTTTAAGCTAATTTATTTCCCTTATTCAGTGGTGGCAATTTTTGACTGGAAGAAAATATACTAATATACTCAATTCAAGAAGTTTCTTAAACATCATTTTTTATAGTTATAATCCTACATGTATGAAAAGAACAGATGAGAGCACTCCTAGCTGGAATGTGGGGAAGAAATCCCACCTAGCATACATTTTCATCAGCTGGTGAAGTTAAAAGGAATCCTTCTATCATACTAAGTCACAATGTGTTTCTTGAACAACAAAAAAGACGGAAATGTCTATTCACTCATCTTTATTACTACTGAGTATGTTTTGCATGTTAAGGCAGAAGAAATGCAGGGTTAAAAAAGGCATATTTGAACAATTTACAGAAAAGCAAAAACCTAACATGTACAAAACTGATATTTGACACCTGTGTTTCTTTTCTAAAGAGCTTATTTTATTGGATTTTTAATGAAAGTGAACTCATTGCTTTTTTTAAACTCTATTTAAACACCATGGCTTTTGAAGTACATGATGTTCATGATGCATTTGTTGCAGGCATTCAATATTCCAATCCCAATACTACCACTACTGTGGCCTTCCCTCTACCATTATCCCCATTTTCTTAACTACCCCTCAAGTCAGCCCCCGTATCACTGTATCACTGTCTTTTGGTTGATCATCGATTTGCTCGAGCGGGCACCAGTAACATCTTGTAGCTCAAGGTCATCTGCTTGCTCCAGGGACAGGAAGATCCTCAGACCATTCTTCAGGTCATGGAATTGAGGTCCATAATTGTTACTAGTTTTTGGCATAACAAATATTCACGGGTAGCTTGCCAGGCTCTGCCGTGTGTAGATGGTTTACTATCACTAGAAGGCTCTCATCTCGGCGTTTACTGGCGAAACTTATAGGGGAAGATCAGGTTTAAGCTTGGATGGAGCCCTGAGGAACTATGGAGTCTGGATGTTGAGAATGACTGACCACATGATGTTGGACAATGTTGGACTCGGCCAGGGGCTGACCGAGATCCTTTCCTGGAGGTCAGCTCCGTGGGTTGCTTCCACGTGTGGTCGGGCGGAGCAGCGCAGCTGTAGATCTGGAGTGGATGGGTCTGGATCTCTTCCAGGGCGGCAGAGGAGCTGTGTGTCTGGGGTGGGTGTGTCTATCTACCAGGGAAGCTGGCATGGAGGTGGAGGAAAGGGCAGAGCCCAAATCTCCGCTCCGAGTCCGGCCAGCATGGTCCCTCCCCAGACCCCTGGAAGGCCCCAGGCCTGATGTTTCTTGGGCCGGGGTCATCAGCAGCAGCTGAGGGCTGTGGGGCACCGCAGGGGTCGGGCTTCGCCGGGAAGCAGAGCATACCTGGGCACCTGGCGGAGCAGACCCAGTAGGTCCCACCAACAGCTATTTGAGGGCGTGCCCGGCCGGGCCCCGCCACAGTGGCCTCCTCGCACCCCAGCTCCCCAAAAAGTGGACCTGAAACTCCAATACCCGACTTCTGGGCCAGCCTCCATGGCCAGGTGCCGGGGCTGCTGGACTGGGGCATGGCGAACGACGCCTTCCTGGCCTTCACCACAGAGCACTTGCCCCTGACCCGGCAGAACCTTGCCAAATACAAACTTCAAATGGTCGAGCCACCAGAACCGTCTCTGGACAAAGCAGCCAACTCCAAAGAATCCCTAGGGGAAATACAGATCACAAATGTGCAAAAATGGCCAACTTTGAAACTGTAAGCCCCCATAGCAGGCCCAAAATAACTAAATTCATATTGCTTGCTACCACTAAGTGACTAATGGAATTATCAAAAAATACTTCAGTAAAAAAAATTTGTAAAAATTGTTATATCTCACTATGGTGACAAGTAGTCTTTGTCTGAGGGTTTACTAAGCTGCTGTCATTAGTTGAATCTTTTGTTTTAATGCTTGTTGATTGATTGAGCTTGGTTAGCTTCTACATTACATTCCTGTACAAACTGCTGTATTCCTACTAGGATGTTAGTATTGCAGAGTATTGGATGACAGATCTAGCTAATCTGGGAGCTTTCTTGTTTTGCCCACTCCCAGCTTAATCTATTTAAGTCAAGGTTCATTCTAATGAGACCTCTCTTCTATGTAAACACTGCTAGAGGGTGTGGCAATTACAGAAGTCACCTTGATTTAACTTCTGACTTATACATCTACTAAGACTTCCATGTTTTCTAGAGGAGCACAGCTCCTCTTTATACCCACTGCACCCAACGTGGGACAGTTAGAATTGACCAGGAGACTACCACCCTGGCTACGCTGAGACTATAGGAAGACTATAGGAAGGATCATACTAGTTTGCTCTAAGCAGGTGAGTGTGACCCTTTCAGTACACGAGAACAAAATATCAAAATCACCTGGTACAGATAATAATAAGAATGACCTTGTGGGTACCATCTAGATTACATGAAGCTCATGAAATTAAGATGTATTACTTTATATCAGCCCTCTCTCTCCAGTGTTTTACATAAAAATAATCTCGGATTAGTCCTTGGCTAACCTTGGTTTATACCTGCCATAGGGTGTGGCACTGCTCTTCTACACTCTGTTTAGGGTTCTTTGTTGACATGACCCTCCCTGTCACAAATCTAATTACTTTGTGTAATTAAGTATATAAGGGGATTATATACTTAATTACACATTAAGTGTATATAAGGGGTTTATAAGGGGTGTATATAAGGGGACTGATTTAAGCCCGCCCCAGCCTTTTCACTTTCGGCTTTTGGCTCCTGCAGCTTTTGGCTTTTGGCATTCGACTTTTTTGCTCTTTGGCCTTTTGCTCCTTCTTCTGGGTAGGACTCATCCTGGTTGAGATCCTCTCTCTTTGGTGGGAGATTTAGGCTCTTTTGTATGGTCTAAGTTCGGACCAGAGCTAGAGTTTGTTCATAATATTGGAGTGCTGTGGAAGAGCTTTTTGTACTTTATGGAACTGCACCGGACTCATGAGTTTTCATCTGCTCCCCGGCATCCTCGGAGGTAGAAGAGAACTTCTGTCCTGACACTGTCGGGGACCCCAGTGGCTTCCCTGATAGCAGAGTTTGGGTATATTGTTCTAGAAAATCCAGAATATTTATCTAGAGAGTCAGCTTACATGGGAATGTGGGTGTAGCTGCCAGGCTTTGGGAAGGATAGGTGGGTAAGAGAGTTTCTCACACTCCCACTCTGAAAAGGCCCAGAGTTTTTGATCAAAAAACCCAGGATTCCTGAAATTTTCAGCAATTTGGCATTTCTGTGGAGAGTTGTGAGGCTGTGGAGTCTGACCATAGGCATGGGGTCATGTGAACTTATTTTATAGAATAAAAGATTAGTGATAATCTTAAGGAACTTTTAAACAAAAATACTTAGAATTAAAATTAGAAATAAAATATTTATATAAAATACAAATAAGACATTTATAACAGAGTTTATGCTGAGAAACATCATGCAATTATATTTTCAGACTTCTTTTGTATCATTTTAAAATTTGAAAATCTGTGAAATATTTTTCTGAAGTATTTATAAAATATTCCCAAAATACTAATTTCCTTCATTTCATACTACCTCATGAAATACTACATAGTTCAAAGAGCAATTAGTAGACTTCCTAAAATAGAAAAAAAGACAAATTAATATATTCATAGCAATCTCTGAGTATTTATAAATATAGCTAATCTTAAAATAGTGAATGCTAAAGATTATCACAATGTTATTTTCCATGTCAGATTTGGTATTTTATACTATGAACTTGGGTTTAACGATGTTTCAATGAGAGTGAGATAGTTTTTCCTTTTTTGCTTGGTGAAGGATTAGTAATACAAATATCTATGCCAGAAGCTGTTCTCTTGAGGCTTTTTCATGACTTCCACATAGGAAGAACGAGCTCATGGTGGATTAGACCTGCATCTCAGGCTACAGAGGGGCTTCTAGTGAGAAATTCACAATGAATTAATTAAATTTTCAACTTTTTCATTGTAGAGTGATTCAGGAAAATCCTCTAGGATCCTTATTCAATAAAAGAGAACCACTACCGAGTAAGTGACTCAGCTGGTTTCGTGCTACTGCACAGTGAACAAAAGTCTTCCAATAACCTCATACCATGAGTTTCTATATATTGTACAGTAAATCAATAGCATTTTACAACAGAATTACATGGTAAGTTTCCCTGTGCTTTATTCTAAATCAATGGAGATTCACAATAGGGTTTGTCTTTTACCTTCTATGAGTTGCATGGTAAATCAAGTGTCTTTATCCCAGAGGAAGGGGACTCCCCAAACAATGCTTGGTGGGCCAAAGAGTGTTTCCTGAGCCAAATCCTGCTGTTCTCTGAGTCCTTAAGTCTATGATCTTTTTTAATTTTGTCATTTCGGCAATTAAGGAAAAGTGATTTCAAGAGCAAATGTTTTAATAGCCTTAAAAGATTTTCTCAGTCATGGAGACTTTTTTTTTGTACAGCAGTATGATCTTTTTTTTGTTTAGATAATGTGATTATAACTGAATTACTTTTTTGTTGTCGGTGTACAAAAAGTTGCTGGATCATCACCCCAACACTGTATTAGTATTAATTTTTTTAATGAATAATTGTGATTTAGGCTTTGTAGGGGGGAAAATTTATATATATATATATATATATATATATATACATATATATATGTCTCAAATTTTATTTTAAAGAAATAATCTTTCAGGGGCCAGAGTGATAGCCCAGCGGTCGGGCGTTGCCTTGAACAAGGCCGGCTGTGCCTGCCTGGGTTCAATTCCCGGCATCCCATATGGTCCCCGAGCACTGCCAGGAGTAATTCCTGAGTGCATAGCCAGGAGAAACCCCTGAGTATTGCCGGGTATGACCACCCCCAAAAAAAAAAAAAGCAAAAAAAAAAAACAAACAAACCATAATTTTCAAACAAGTGTGAGATTTCCAAGTCAATACAGAACCAAGCATTTTGGAAATGTGAAACAATTTCCAAAATGCTTAATTTCCAAAATAAAGACAATTAGCTCTTGTCTTTCTTATCAGAATAAGGGATAAGATTAAAAAATTTAACATGATTTTCCAGTTGCCCAAGACTACTGGAACAAAC
Organism: Cryptotis parvus; assembly: GCA_021461705.1. Taxonomy (NCBI): domain Eukaryota; kingdom Metazoa; phylum Chordata; class Mammalia; order Eulipotyphla; family Soricidae; genus Cryptotis; species Cryptotis parvus. Next base: position 22,093 of record JAJIBD010024256.1, on the reverse strand, counting down.
ATAACTATATCATGATCTGTTAGTTTCCACTCTAGCTCTTTGTTAAATGCTGCATAGCCTTGTACAATATCATATTTAAACAGAATTTTTGTGCTAACTCTGGAACTTGTAAAATATTTTTGCCCTTCAATCTGTCCTTTTATTTGCATATTCCCATGTTTTAAAGTCCTATTGGTTTCCTGCCTAGAGGAATTTTGAATTAAATTGCCTTTAGGGTTCTAAATTTGTTTTAAAACTCATTTTGAATTGGCTCATAAAACTGTGAGCTTGTCCTGCTTGAGTTTGGGCCCATCCCCTGATGTAAATTGCTTTAGTCATAAACTGAAGATAATTTCTGACTTTTGTCTACTTCCCAATCACCAGTCAAACTTCAGATATCCTGTTTTATGTTCTTATGATTGATACTGAGGAAAGCATCTCAACCTTTGAGGTGATTTGCAAGCACTTTGGACCAGATTCAAGTACATTAAGGCAGGAAAGAGGAGTGGTAGATTTTAGATAAAAAAGTGCATTCAAAATGGTTCAGAAAAAATGCCAGCAGGTGCTCTGACTCATAGGGCTCCAGTAGTTTATCACCACATTAACTTTTAATCAATTGACCCTGGGTGCTCACGGCTATCAGTACTGACTTCCCATTTTCTCCCAGGAATCTTTGGTGTATCTCCTATCCCTTTCACCCGTGCCCCCCCGGCTCCACCACACTTCACTCAAAGCTTGTAGTGACAATCTTCTCAGGAATTGAACTATTACAGAGAAAGCATGTAACCATATTGGTTCTGTTTTATAGACCGTAGCTCTAATCTTCAATCACTATCACTATCACTATCTTCCCGTTAATTATCTATTTGCTAGAGCGGGCACCAGTAATATCTCCAAATGTCCTGTCTCATGCTAGTAGAACCCAAAGGCATCTGCTTGCTCCAGGAACATAAAGAGCCTCAAACCATTATATTAGGTCATGGGAATGACCCAATATAAATGTTATTGGTATTTGGCATATCAAATACTACACGAGCAGCTTGCCAGGCTTGCCATGCAGGTGGCATACTATTGTAGTCACCTCTAAATAAAGCATATATTGATGGACTGCTGGCTGCTGGCGGCCGTGCAATCTGGGCTGTGATAGTCTGGTCTGCTGGGTGGAGTTGTGACCAGAGGGAAGTCCGGATGTAGAAAATGGTGGGCCCCATGAAATAGGGGAGGGTGGTCTGGCTTGTTGTGAGACTCTGCTGGGGTAGCAGGCCAGGGCTAAACCCCGCCATGCCTACCGGCGCCTCATGAGCAGCAGGTCACAGGGAGAGCAAGTAGCAGCTCTGTCAATCTTCAGCTCTGAAGACCTGCTGTCTTCAAGTAGCAGCTCTGTCAATCTTCAATAATCTTTGAAATTTTGTATTGTTTTTGTTTTTGGGTTCACATCTGCCTGTGCTCAGGATCTCTTATGGCAGGGCTCAGGGTACTATATGGATTGCAGTGATCCATCCTTGGTTGGCTGTGTGCAAGGCTAGTGGCCTACTCACTGCGTTATCGCTTGGACTCAATCTCAGATTTTAATTTTATTATCTTCTCAAATCCTTGAGATTTTAATTTTATCTTCTCTGCAACCAGTCTTTCACAGGGATTATGACTTCTCCACCTTCCATTTTCCTTTCATTACAGTCCTGTAATATGTAAGGTAGGATTTGCAGAGGAGAATGTATTAGTGCGTTTATGTGTATGTAAGCAAACGAGAATTAGACAATGATTCACATATTTTTAAGTAAGATAAAATGTACACACTTGGTTTATGTGTCCATAGGGTAGATGAACCAAACTTGGGTACTTTTTTTCCCCCATCTACATGTTTTGGACACAAATATTTTGAGCCAGTGGAAAACAGGTCAACTGGAGCTTCTGACCTAGTCCTCTGCTCCCTGTGGGAGCCTCACCAAACTTCAGACAGATGTTCACATGTTGTCACGTTATGAATGACAGCTCCACAGGAGAGACATGACAGGAGATGGGACCGAATGAAATGAATTGGAGGAAAAGCAAAACAAACTCTGCCTGATTATTCTGCTTTAGTAGTGACCGAATATTATAGCTGCCTGTGGAGGTTTATAGAACATTGATGCTTAGTCCCACCTCAGACATCCTGTTGTGATGACCCTGAGGTGGGACCTGAGCATTAAGATTAGGAATAAAACCCAAAATCCCAATGTGATTCTAATGTGCAGCTGAATTGTTCTCATCTTAGCCTGAAGAAAGTAATGACTGCTAATTCGGTTTAAGATTTAACCAACAGAGCTCAAGTCTGTACAATCACCTTGGGAGACAGTTAGAGATATAGATTTTTTAAGTCTTATCCCAGCTCAACTAGCAGAATGTCTTAAGGACAGTTCCTACCAATATGTTTTAAGGAAATACCATCTCAATGATATATTAAGCAATAAGCAACTTGAAAAACAATTATTTATCTACTCATAAAATTACTAAATACTTTCTGCTGGCTTTTGTCTTTAGAATTCTCACAGAAACTTTAGCTTGTCCAAACCAAAGAGGCGGAGAGGAATTGGCAGAGAAGAGGAAGTTATGCTGGAAAGCACCTTTCAAATGAGAAGAAACAGGAAGAAATGAAAAGGAAACAAAAAAGTTGAAAATCTGTAGCAAATTTAATATTAGTTTGAAAAATTTATCTTAATTTTTTAAATTACCATAACATTATATTGTAACATTTTATAGATTTCAGGCATGTATCATTATAAATCTAAGATGTGTATATATCACATTAACTTCACCACTAACAGTGCAGTTCAGCGCTACCTCATGTAATTTCATGAGAGCTGAATTTGATCAGAGCTATAGATCCAATTTGTTCACACAAACCTATCTTAAGTAGAAATTAATAAGTAATCTTCAAGGATGTAGAAAAAGCTGAATTTACACCCAGGGACTGCTGTTTTTCTATTGTGTAAACTTGAGAGACTTGTTTTTAGCTATTAAATAGCTACAAGCCCAGCTCTTTTGTGGGATTATTGTGCATTAACTGTAGAAGATGCTTAGTAAAGTACAATCCTCATGTGAAACAAATAGAAGGTAGTTGTTATTTTTATAGCACATGCATAAGATTTTTTCTGAGTGATAATATAAATAGAGAGGATGAGTAGGAAAGATGATTATGCAGAAGAATATCAAGTATGGAGCAATCATAAAGTTTAATTGCCATCTATTTAGAAAAACAAAAATTTCAAGGTTATTTATTATTTTTTTATTATTGTGTTTTAAGAAATGCAGGTAGTCTCAAAAACTCAATTTTATTTTAAAACATTTTTGAAACATTAATATGCCTTTTCTCTAATCATTCAAGAACATTTATAATTATTGGCACTATTCCAATGATGTACAGAATGACAATTTTTCTGTCTTAGATATGAAAACTGGCATAAAAGATTCATTTAGATTTTATTATGCTAATTTTTCCTTTCTTGTCTTCAAACACCTGCAAATTTCATAAAATATAAAAAGAAAGTGAACTTGACTTTGATATTTACTAACTAGGTCATCTATTTGATATATTAACTGTAATATATTAAAATATCTGAAAAATGTATATTTATAAGCAATGTAAACTATGAGAATATTAACGCATTACATTGCTTTTGTTTCATTGGTAAAGCGAATGCTTTTTTATTATACTACCATGAGATATACAATTACAAAGATGTTCATGTTTGGGTTTCAGTCATACAGTGTTCCAGCACCGATCCCGCCACCAATGTCCATTTCCCACCACCAATGTCCCCGATTCCCTCCACCCTCCCCTGGCTTGCCTCTATGGCAGGCACTTTGTTTCTTCTCTCTCTCTCTCTCTCTCTCTCTCTCTTTCCCAGAAACAATAGATATCTATAGTAGAGTGGCAGGGTACCAAATCAATACCCAAAAGTCAACAGCTTTCCTATACACAAAGCCTATGATTTTTAAATAGCAAAAAAGACATAAAGTTTCTCCTGATATGGCAATGAAAAAATTATTCCATCTTTTCAATTGTCATAGTTCTGATTCTGAGAGAAAACCAGAGAGAGAACAAATAAGGTATATTGCATATTGCAATATATTTCATATGCTCCTTTCCTTCTTATAATTAACCCCAATACAAATATTAAATATATGTACATATGCATATATAATTGGCTCCAGGAATACAAAGAGCCTCAAACCATTTGTTCAGGGTCTTGACAAAGATATCTGACTATCTTGTAGGTGGGCAGCCATGTGATCTTTTGACGTCCCGTGGGATCCAGTTGGTAACAGCTCTAGTCCAGCGGTTGTCTCCAAATTGCATTACATGTCCAGCCCATCTGATTTTCTACTGCTTGGCAAACGAGACAGGTCCCTGACTCTGGATCGTTGAAGGAGGTCGGAAATCCAGATTCCTTCCCTCACTTGAGTGGGGCATGATATTCCATGCATAGCTCTTTCCATTGCTCTTTGGGAGACTTGAATAGTGTTCTCATCCTGCTTTCGTAGGGCCTAGGTCTCTGAGGCATATGTTAATGCAGGTAGAATGGTGGAGTCAAAGAGATGTGCCTGGAGCTGGAGGTATTTGTCCTTTTAGATATTTCTTTGATGCTCCTGAAGGCATTCCATGCCACTCTCTTCCTCTTGCACACCTATAATTGGCCCAGAAAGTGCAAAAGAAGGATTAATATAGAAAGATTTCCAAGGCCCAATGATAATAGGAATGGTAGAACTACATGAGAAATACATGTTCTCAAGCTGAGTAACTCCATTATGTGAAAGGACTGACAATACTTGGAATTAACACAGTAGTTTAAGGTTACGGGGTGAAGATTTCTATGCTTCAAGAAAAACTAGAAGTCAAACATAATAAAGTAATGGTTTTAAAGATAAGGAGAGAGACTGTAAGTAGATTTCTGCCAGGAAGAACTTTTTATAATGTGTAATATTATAAGGTTGTGTGGATAATATTACAAGGTTGGTTTGGACTTGTTAAAAGTCATTTGTATTTGATCAGAACTGTATAATTAGCCTAAATATAGGGCTATTCTCAAGTGGCTCACACTGTTTCTGAGACCACCAGAGTGGGCTGTACTGGAGTAATTATGAATTAGCATATGCTAAGAGTGACAGGCATTTTCTCAAAATATGAATATCAGTTGTTGGTGGAAACCTAATATGCTTTCCATTACTCATATAAAAGAACAATGTCTCCAAGGACTGGACTCATATAATTAACAAAATGACAAATTTCTTCCGGGCTGAAGGATTCAGGTCTTCTCAGTAAGTATATTCTATAGAGAATATTCAGGCAGCACAATGAACTACCCCAAATCCTATTAACATTTGTGAGGTCTCCCAGGATGGCAAACTCTGCTTCATTCTTCTTGATAAGGAACCTATGCAAACTCTAGGAACCTATGCAAAAAAAAATCTTGTCATATGTTTACCAATTTCATTCTTGGATACCAAAACATAAATGTGTGCCTTCTTTTATGTACTTACTTTTTTATTGTTTGTATGTGCTGTAAACTTCTATAAAGATTATAATTTTATCTATTTTTACCAATAAAGTGAATATTAAAACTGATTACACATAGATTAATTTTTCTAAAATTGAAATTTCAGATATTGTTATTACTCATAGATGTATTTATGACTCAAAACTGTTTGATAGAACAGTATTTATAATCCTTAACTTTTATCCACAATATTCATTCCCTTTCAAAAACTTCACAACATAGCTAAGCTGAACTGTTCAAATCTTCACTTGTTATTTTCCCATTTCTCACCATCTTCCTCTTCATTTTACATTCCCCTGGACTATTTACCCATATCTTAGCTTCAATCAATTTTATCCCTAAAGCTAACTACAACTCATTTTCTTCCCCCACTATGTGTCTATTTCCTTCAACTCACACCCTCTGAACATCTGGTCTTGCTTACACATTAGGGGAGAACTTAAAGTTTGCAAGTAATCACTGTAAGTGCAGATTGGAAAAATAACTTTTCCCCATACTTTTCAATGACTCTTGGAGTGATTTTTTTTCTGCTTTTAAACAAATAATTATTTTTTAGTTTTTATTCTTTAGAACACATGATTTATTTTAGTTATTCATGCTCCACAAAGGTAATAACACCACAAAAAAAGACAATCTTTCACTTCTTTATCTATTTTAATTACATAATATCCTCAATATTATCTCATTATTCCAATGGTCACAAGTCCATGTTTTTAGAAAAGTAAAAAGAAGTATTTTTTTTCAGAATATGCACCACAGTTTCTTTATGCATCCTTGATTGATGTGCATGTTGGTTGGGTCCAAGTTTTGATATATTGTAGAGACTCAAATATTGTTTCAAAAGAGTGTTCTTATATCCTTTGGATAATTTCCAAGAGGGTAGTGCTAATAGTGAGGACGTTTATTTTTTAAATGGGGAATTTCTTTTTAAAAATTTATTATAACATTGTGAGTTATAAGGTTACAAAGCTGTTCACGATTAGGTTTAAGTCACACAGTGCATCCCTCCACCAGTGCACATTTTCTACCACCAATGTCCCCAGAATCCCTTCTCCCTCCCCAAGTCTGCCTCTACGGCAGGCACTTACTCCCTTCTCTTACATATTGTGGCTTGAAAAACATACATTTATGGGTTATCATGTATATCTCCTTGCCTATATTCAATGCTCAGTTCTAGTCACAAGCATTACCATTTCCAATAATTATTAGCACACTGGTCCTTTCTCTATCTTTTTTTAAAATTTTTAAAAATATTTCATTATACCACCGTGAGATATACAGTTACAAAGATGTTCATAAGATGTTCATATTTGGGGTTTCGGTCATATAATGTTCCAGCACCCATCCCTCCACCAGTGCCCATTTCCCACCACCAATGTCCCCGATTCCCTCCCCCTCCCCAGCCTGACTCTGTGGCAGGTTCTTAAATTCTCTATTTGAACATAACTTCCTGACTCCCAGACACTTGTAAATTCCAAGGAATGACAAGTCCTCCTGGTACATGCTTTGCCTTGCCTTGAATATTAGTATCATACCTTTTTATATCCCACAAATGAATGCAGTCATTCTATATCTGTCCTTTTCCTTCCAATTAATTTCACTCAGCATGATACTCTCCATGTTCATCCTTTTATAGGCAAATTTCATAACTTCATTTTCCCCTAACAGCTGCATAATGTTTCCCAACAACTCCATTTTGTACCTCTACCATAACTTCTTTATCTGTCATCTGTTGTTGGGCACTCAGGTTGTTTGCATATTGTGGCTATGTGATAGTGCTGCTTTGAATAGAAGTGCAGATGGTGTTTCTGCTGTATGTTTTTGGGCTCCCACTAGCAGTGTCATTTCTGGGTTAAAAGGGAGCTAAATTTCTAGTTTGGGGAGGAAAATCCATATTGTTTTCCAAAAGCGTTGGAAGAAAAGGTTCTTTTCTATTGTCTTTCATTCCACACTCAGTTAGTATTTTTATTTCTATGAGGTAGCACTTTTCTGACTTATATTTGGTAAAGATGATAAGATTTGCTACTTACTAATGTGCCTTCACAGATTTCATTGTGCATATTAAACAATTTGGGGTTCATTTGTACTGCTTTTTCCTGGAGCTCGAACCACTAATCAAGGTCTCACTGTCAACCAGAACTGCTTGTTACTGTTAGAAATAACAATAACAAAATACTCCCTAAAAATAAGATTCAGTATTAAAAACTCTTAGCGAGTTTTATATTATCTTTGTCTGACACTCTATCCTCCTAGTTATCTAACTTTCAATCTGAAGGAACAATTTGAATTCTTCTTTTTTAAATTTTCAGACAGTCATGAGGGCAAAGTAACCACAACTATACTAGTTACAATTAATTAGATGATATTCTTCTCTGATCAAAGTACTGACACATAGAAATATTTAGTCTTCAAATTTAGCCCAGCAATAATTGTTCTTCAAAGCTCTAAAAGAAAAATGTCCCTCATAAATCTGACAACTCTCACAAAAGAAATTTAAATGTAATATTTAAAACATAATTTATGAACTTCATTTATATATAATTAGTTCTTTAGTTGACAGACTATTTCCTGAAGTGTTTAATTTTATCTAAAAATATTGACATTTTAATACTGCAAAATATTAGATTTTTTACATTTATCAGTATGGTTATAACCATTATATTTCTCAGTAGTTTAAAATAAGTAGCGTTCTTAATTAAATAACATAAAATTAAGACTAATAGTAATAAAATACATACTAATAAAATTGTTTCACTAAGTATTTGGTAATTCTTTACAGAACTGTAGTAGAAAAACAAACCTCATATTCTATTGTATAATTCTGTCCTACATCTTATTGGTAATTTTCCTTTTTTCCTTAAGTAAAAAAGATTTAATTTAACCGTATCTTGAACTTAATACAAGGGAGAAAGGACAATGGGGCAGTAGTGAATAGTTATTGACACTGGTGACAGGAGTGATGAAGTAGCACTGCACAGATAAAACAATTGTTGGTGGGAATGTCTACTGGTACAGCCTTTCTGGAAAACAATATGGACATTCCTCCAAAGACTAGAAATTGAGCTCCCATTTGAGCCAGCCATACCACTCCCTGGGAATATACCCTGGGAACCCAAAAAAGACGCAGTGGAAATACTATCCCTACTTTTATGTTCACAGTAGCATTATTCACAATAGCCAGAATCTGGAAACAACCAGAGTGTCCGAGAATCGATGACTGGATAAAGAAGCTTTGGTATATCTACCCAATGGAATACTATGCAGTTGTTAGGAAAATGAAACTATGAAATTTGCCTATAAATGGATGGGCATGGAGAGAATCATGTTGAGTGAAATTAGCCAGAAGGAGAGAGAGACAGATATAGAATGACGTGCATTTATTTGCATGGACATAAATATATATGTACATATTATGATACCAATATCCAAGGTCAGGTGAAGCATGGATCAGGAGGTCTTGTCAAAGGTGGAAATTATCACAAATGTGTGGGAATTAGAGGCTAGGTAAGACAGAGAATGGAACAGTGTGCCAATAATTGTCAAAAGTGCTAATACCAACCTAGAACTGAGCATTAAATACTGGCAAAAGATACACATGACATCATTTTAATGTATGTGCTATAATCCACAATGTGGAAGGGAAGGAAAAGAGAAAGAGATAGAGAGAAAGAGAAAGAAATAAAGAACCTACCATAGAGGCAGACTAGGGGAGGAGGGAGGGAATTGGGGACATTGGTGGTGGGAAATGGGCACTGGTGGAGGGATGGGTGCTGGGACATTGTATGACCGAAACTCAAATATGAACATCTTATGAACATCTTTGCAATTGTGTATCTCATGGTGGTATAATAAAATATTAAAAATGCAGTAATATAAGTGTTTTAAAGCATGTTATCTCATTAGGAAAAATGCTAATATTCTAGTCCCTGAATATATTGCCCTACATCATTAAAGGGGCTGTGTCCATGTGACAGCATTCTAAATTTAGGGATAGTGAGATTATTTTAGATTATTCAGAAAAAATGTAGTTTTTCAAGTGGAAGGCAAGAGAACAAATGTCAGGAAACATGATGTTGCTATAGTAGAAGTTGGCAGTGAAGACACAAAAAATTATGGCATCCTCCAGACACTGTAGGAGGCAATGAAGTTTCTTCCTCAGGGATTCAAAAAGAAACCAGAGATACTGGCACCTTTAACTTTGCCTAATGTGACTGATTTACTGATCTCTAGAGTTTTAAGATAATGAAATTTTGTTGTTTTAAGTCACCAAACTTGGAGCAATTAGTTACTACAGCAATAAAATGCATGGATATATGTCCACATAATTAAAACAAATTAAAAAATAGACATATCTATATATGATCAATATTTGATAGGGTATGCATTACACACATCAGTAAGACATATGGTCCAGTATGCTCCTGTAGAATTAATATAATACATTTAAGACTATTCTTAAATTCTTTTCAAATATTTTATGATGAGCTGAGTCTAGAGTTAAGCAATCAATACTATTATCCTGGAGATTAATATATTTAAAAGAGATGTCAGAGATAGTTGTAGAACTAAAAAGAGGGAATATAGAACGAAACTCTCTTAGCCACCCTTGGTCCTGCTTGGGTCATTATATACTAGAGATAGAAACACTCAGAATTTTTTGAAACAACAAAAGGCGAAGAAATCAGATGAATTGATGGACTGCCTCCCCCCTGGTATCCAAGAGCTTTCCAGCAATTAACCTCTCTAGAGGAATGAAACAGTGCTTAAAAACGTTATAAATACTGCCTGAGAGTTATGTTTTACCAAGTCTATGTAGAGCTGTTTCCTGAAATTAATTCCCAGTGGGAGACCACATGCATCTGGAGTCTGTGTGCATGCAGGTAGAACATACATCAGAAACCAACAGGCCCTTTTCCCTGGGAGTAGAATGCTTTTTTCCAACCTCCAATAGTGCATTATGAGAGGTGGACACTAAATTACTAGTTTATATTCCCTGAGGAGACAAGGATGTCTCCTTGTTGATTCTATTTGAAGCATGAAGGGGGGAGGCATGTAGAGAAGTGGACCTGGAGCTCCACTTGGCTGAGCAGTACAGTCACTGAGGACTCATGCCTGCACTCCTAACCTTATCTCAGAATCATGAGATTCAGTCAAGACAGTGAGCAAGATTCCAAGGCGTTGCTCTGTTCACTTGTTTATTTTTGCAGTTACAGGGATAAAACCTGGAACTACTGTACCACATCCTGACTTGTCAAAATATAAAAATATTTTTTATATTGGTCTAATGTATACTCCCATTAGCAGTTTATGGCATACTATAAATTAATATTTTTATGAATTTTGAGTTTCCAGAGAATTACATGATTGTGCCACATTGTTAGTAGGTTTAAAGGGCTGATATTCTACATATGAGTATTTAAAATATAGCACAATTTAAAAATGATAAAATTACAGTAGAATAAAAAACATGTATCTTTAGAATTAGAAGAGTTTTAAGATAAGGAAATTTTGTTATAAATTATTATAGCTCTAATATAGCTTATATTATTTTAGATCTATTTCTAATATATCTAATGCTTTATTTATTTTATTTTTGCTTTGTTTTTAACTTAGCATCATATCATGAATGTTTTTGTATGGCATTGATAATTAAATATTTTGCTGTTATGAAAAGCTGAAACTATTATTTTCTTAGACTGAGTCACATTTAATTAGATATTTTTCCAAAAGAACAGTAAGCCATTTAGATTAATTCTTATTTTAAGGTCTGAAAGTTGATTCATATTGGTTAGGTAGAGCATAATAAGATCAGTGTAATTACACTATTACTAATTTACAAAATAAAACAAGATCAAAATTTTACAGCTATCAGATAACAAAAACTCTCTCCTCTAATCAAATTCTAACAAGGAACATTTTCTTCAGCATTCATTACCTTAACTAAAAACATCAATTTCATGTACTTAAAGTTTAAGCTTAAAGTTTTTCTTTTCTTTCTTTCTTTCTTTCTTTCTTTCTTTCTTTCTTTCTTTCTTTCTTTCTTTCTTTTCTTTCTTTCTTTCTTTCTTTCTTTCTTTTCTTTCTTTCTTTCTTTCTTTCTTTCTTTCTTTCTTTCTTTCTTTCTTTCTTTCTTTCTTTCTTTCTTTCTTTCTTCTTCTTCTTTCTTTCTTTCTTTCTTTCTTTCTTTCTTTCTTTCTTTCTTTCTTTCTTTCTTTCTTTCTTTCTTTCTTTCTTTCTTTCTTTCTTTCTTTCTTTCTTTCTTTCTTTCTTTCTTTCTTTCTTTCTTTCTTTCTTTCTTTCTTTCTTTCTTTCTTTCTTTCTTTCTTTCTTTCTTTCTTTCTTTCTTTCTTTCTTTCTTTCTTTCTTTCTTTCTTTCTTCCTTTCATTTCTTGGCATTAGCTGCTTGCACTCAGAGTTTACTCCTGGCTCTGTGCTCAAGGATCATGCCTGGTGGTGTTTAGGTAAACATATGGATTAAGGCTGGGTCATATATGTGCAAGGCAAGCACCTAAAAAAGACTCTCCCACTGTCTTTTTTATTTTTAATCTTTTCATTTTTCTTTTGTTTTGGGGCTACATCAGTGGTAGTCAGGGCTTACTCCTGGTGCTGCACTCAGGGATTATTTCTAGTGGGGCTCTGGGAACCTTATGTCATGGCTTATTGAACTTGGGTCAATCATGTGAAGGTAACCACCGTCCCCACTGCACTATTACTCAGGCTACCATATTTTTTTACTTTTAAATGAACAGATGAAGATGATATAGAGAATAAAAAATTATTTAAAAGATGTACATAGATATAGCCTTTTTAATTCTATTTAAATAAAAACTATTGCATTACACTGTTGGATGACATGGCCTAGTTAGCTTGGGATCTTTGCTGTTTAAGCTATTTAAAGTTTAAGCTATTTACATGTCTTTAAGCCAGGGTTTTGCTAATGAGATATCTCTTTTGTTTAAGCTGATGGAGGGTGTGTCAGGAGTCATTTTTACTCTAAGTTAATCACTTTTGAAATATTATTATGATCTCTACTTTGATTTCAATGTAACTAGATCAGGCAAAATTTCTCTTAATATCTTAAATGTCCAGCATGGGACAGTAAGAATTTATCAGGAGACCACCACCCTGGCTACATTGACTACCATATAAGATCAAAGGAGGGGTCATAATAGTTTGCCCTAAAGCAGGCGAGCCTGACCCTTTCAATAAAGAGAGGACAAGACACTTAGAATCATCCTGGTGCAGAATTGAAATAAGAAGGGAATAGATGGTACCTGTGGGTACCATCTAGGTTGCATGAAGTTCATAAATTTATGATGTGTTTCTCCCCCATGAATATACTTCCATTAAAATGTATTTATTTATACTGGCCCTTTCTCTTTATTTCTAGTATTTTGATATAAGAGATACTTCTGGAGGAAGGGACTTCTGGCATAATCATTTGTTTAGACCTGAAACAAATGTGGCACCACCCTACATCTACACCTAAAAGTTGATTCATTAACCTTTGTTGATGCTACCCTCCCTAAGAAAGGATTATGGCTTTAGGATAGATAAAGGGACTGACTTGAGGTAGCATCATCCACTTTGGTGGGAGACCTGGGAGAGTGCGTGGTTGGAATTCTAACCAAGATCTGGGAATCAAATTATCTTGGATTTTAGTAGAAGAGCTTTCTTTATTATTGATAATTAGTAAAAAATATTTGGAACTGAGCTGAACTCGTAGTTTGTCCATCTGATGCCAGTCCTAGAGAAAAAAGGAACTTGTTCCCCGTGACTTCTTGTCACTACACTTTGCTTTTATTCTCTAAAGTCCTTATGTCACTCATTTACAATTCTCAATTTTTTGCTAAAATAAATCCTTATTTTCTTATTTATAAATGAGAAAATTTTTATAATTCTTTATAAAGACTGAATTAATTTGGGTACATATGTATGCATTTATATACAGCTTTATGAATAGATTTTTTCATAATTTACTCAGCTTTATTCTGCTTTAGACATTTGATTTATTTTTTATTATCAATTCTTATAATTAATGTAGCAATGGCTCTTTATGAATGGAATTTCACTTGTGTTTGCAACAGTTTTTCTAGGAGGCAGCACCAAATTGTTACATATAGATTAAAACATGATAAATAATGCATTTGAAAATAACATGTTTAATGCTTCATTGCTTTGTAAAAAGTTGTAACACTTGAATTGTTTATCAATAGGTTCTGAACAACTTATTTAAAAGCTCTCCTTATTTGATATACAAGAAATAAAACTCATATTAACAGAATTGTTTTTACTTTGAATATTATTGAATATGAATAATTTCCATTTAAACTTTTGATATATATATTTTCATTATTAGGGCTAAGGGAGTAGTTAAACATTGTTATTTATGATTTCTATATAGTAAGAATGGTAGGCACTTATTGATCTTAGTTATTGCAAACATCTTACAGTATTTCATTCATATATTTATATCAATTTAAGCAGTTTTCTGTGATGAAATTCAAATGTTATTTAGTTCAATTCATTAATTTTTTTCTGTTGAAATTTTTTCAATAGTTTTAAATCTTAGAAAGTTCCTTTGCTCAAGATATTGTATAATTTTTTTATGTTTTCTTGTCATTTGAAATTTTGAAATTTAAAGAGTTGTCCATTGACTTTTAGATAATTTGAATCTATTTAGAGGCTATTTGAAATTTTGTTGAGAAAGAATACTCTGGTAATACTCCTGATTCTGTACATGTGGCATGAGATACACTTACTACTCTTTGCTTCATGTGGGAGGAAAACTGGTGACACTGGTAGTGGGGAACATACACCAGTGAAGGGACGGGTGACGGAATATTATATAATTGAAACCCAAACCATGTAATCTGGTAATTGTGTGTCCAAAATTTTAAAATATTTGTGTTGCATTTACAGCCCCCTGTCATCTACTTTTTTTTTCTTGCTTGTATGCCCTTTGAATACTATTATGCTAGAACAAAGTCCTTTTGTATAGACATAGGAAGACAAGGCTGTGCATTTGTGATACAGGACTTTACTCTGAAATATTTACTCCTGGGTATCTATCATATTTCCTATAAAAGCTCAGTTGACCTTAGATTGATTCTAGTTCCTTATCCGCCACCCCAGCAGAGCCTACGTAACAAGCCAGACGACCCCCTCACTCCTTGAGGGCTGCCATTTTCCACATCTGGATCTCCCTCTCATCAGAACTCCATCCAGCAGACAGACAAGCCCATCACAGCCCGGATCATCGACACCCACCCTGCAGCAGTTTTTTTTTTTTAATCCAGCCCAGGTATGCTGATCCAGAGACTCACAGACATGGGGCAGAGCTGCTACCAGCTCTCCCTGTGCCCAGTCGCTCACGAGGCTCCTGGGAGGGATGGCGGGTTCTAGCCCTGGCCCGCCACCCCAGCAGAGCCTTGAAACAGGCCAGATGAGCCTCCCCTACTCCATGAGGGCTGCCATTTTCCACATCCAGACCTCCCTCTCATCAGAACTCCATCCAGGAGACGAGGCCTATCACAGCCCAGATCATCGACACCCACCCTGCAGCAGTTTTTTTTTTTTTTTTGCTTTTTTGGGTCACACCTGGTGACGCTTAGGGGGTTACTCCCTGGCTCTGCACTCCGGAATTACTCCTGGCGGTGCTCAGGGGACCATATGGGATGCCGGAGATCAAACTCGGGCCAGCACAGGCAGGCCACGTGCAAGGCAAACAGCCTACCCACTGGGCTATCGCTCTGGCCCCAAGCAGCAGTTTTTTTTTCAATCTGGCCCAGGTATGCTGATCCAGAGACTCACAGACATGGGGCAGAGCTGCTACCAGCTCTCCCTCTGCCCTGTCGCTCCAAGAGGCTCCCGGGAGGGATGGCGGGTTCTAGCCCTGGCCTGCCACCCCAGCAGAGCCTTGCAACAAGCCAGATGACCCCCCAACCATGAGGGGCCGCCGTTTTGCACATCCGGACCTCCCTCTCGTCAGAACTCCATCCAGCAGATGAGCCTATCACAGCCCGAATCATCTACACCTACCCTGCAGCAGTTTTTTTCAATCCGGCCCAGGTATGCTGATTCAGAGACTCACAGACATGGGGCAGAGCTGCTACCAGCTCTCCCCTGTGCCCAGCCGCTCACAAGGCACCTGGGAGGGGTGGCTGGTTCTAGCCCTGGCCCGCCACCCCAGCAGAGCCTTGCAACAAGCCAGATGACACCACCATTCCATGAGGGCTGTCATTTTCCACATCCGGACCTCCCTCTCGTCAGAACTCCATCCAGCAGACGAGCCTATCACAGCCCAGTTTGCACGGCTGCAAGGTTCATCAATAAATGCTGTATTTAGAAGTGACTACAAGAGTATGCCACCCACATGGCAAGCCTGACAAGCTGCCCGTGTCGTATTTGATATGTCAAATACCAATAACAATTATGTTAGGTCATTCCCATGACCTAATATAAGGGTTTGAGGCTCTTTATGTTCCTGGAGCGCAGATGCCCTTTGGCTCTACTAGCATGAGACAGGACATATGGAGATGTTACTGGAGCCCGCTCGAGCAAATTGATGATGAGCGGGAAGATAGTGATATACCCCGAAAGAAAGGTCCCATCACAGAACTTGGATGGACCTATGGCAAGCTGTGAGGAAGCTACCCTGTCTTCAACATGGAATGGACTAAGTGTCATAGGCAGGATAATATGCAAAGAGCAAGGTCATGCAACAAACTCTGTCCTGACCCAAACTCTGTCCTGATTTTGGACTGGATTGTTGTTAGGATAAAATTAACTTGATTAACCTAGCCTAAGGACTTAGTATGGAATATATAGCAATGTATTGCAGGAAAATGTCCCCAGAAAAAGCCACCCTTTATAAACATATGTATCTCTTATTGTGTCTATACAAAATGACAAGAAAATTAAGCAGCAAATATTATGAAAGGAGAAAACAATATGCCCTTAGCTGGAATTTTGCCTCTCTACTGGGCTGGTCTATAGCTTTAGGGCAGGACTCTATCTCTAGGGGGCATGCCCTGGTGGAAGGGGGCTTTTACACCCTCTCATTATTTTTAGGTCAAAGTCCATCACTTCTTGCATCTGCCAACTTTAAACTTTTGAGAAGATTTAAAGAGTAGAATATACTCTTGACTTGAATATAGTGGTAGAGCCCAGGATTGTCAAGGAGCCTGTGGTTCTGTTCCTTTTGTCCATCAGTTAGGAAGAGAGGTTGTTAGTCCCCAAACACTCCAGGGGACCCTGCCAAGCCACAATATATGTTGGGGACCACTCTGAACCCTAATAGTTTGGGGCTAAGACAGAAGGAATTGTTTTGGGGTACTTTTCTTGCCGGTGGGTATAGGAGTAAACCAAGCCATGCCATTGGACTCGAGGCTTCTGCTCACAGACTGAACAGTAGCGAAAAATATTGGAGTCCACTCATATTTCAGTGGCTCTCTTTCACATTACAATCCCCAAATCTGTAGGCCTAGAAAATATACAGGATTCTATCTCTCAAGCAAAAAAATAAAAGCTTGTGGGAAAATGATAATATTACTATTGCAAAGTGTTCAAGGTCCATGGACTAAAGACATAAAACTTTTGTCAAGTAAAAATTCTTTAAAAATATCTTCAAATAATAATTCATTAATTGCAGTTGAACACCAAAGGTCACCATTGCCTTTATTTTTCATCTATATCACCATTTATATTATACTAATTTGACTATTATTCCCCTTCTAAAACCTCACCTGCAACATAATGTTTCAGTTGAGAAAGCAATCAGGTACTGTGTTTCTTTACATTAAGGGCTTGACTTGATCACTTGATTTCCGTTGATCATCGATTTGCTCGAGCGGGCACCAGTAACATCTCCATACGTCCTGTTGCAAGCAAGTGTAGCCCAAGAGCATCTGCTTGCTCCAGGAACATAAAAAGCCTAAAACCATTCCATCAGGTCATGGGAATGAGGTCTATAATTGTTACTGTTATTTGGCATATCAAATACGACACGGGTTGCTTGCCAGGCTCTGCCATGCGAACACTTAATAAAGGTTAATTTTTTTTCTTTTGGGTCACACCAGGCAATGTTCAGGGATTACTCCTGGCTCTTGCTCAGGAATTACTTCTGGCGGTGCTCAGGGGACCAACTGGGATGCCGGGGACTGAACCTGGGTCGGCTGTGTGCAAGCAAACACCCTGCCCATTGCAAATGAGAACTATGCTTATATTGAGCCACTATATTAAATTATGCAGACCTTTTGCAAAAAAATATGCAATGTATTTGTAGAAATCAATTAGAATAATTGAAAAGTAATGTTCTGTGAATCATTGATTAACTAAATTGGAAAAATATACCAGTCTTGAACTGCATGGTCTTTTCCTTATTAATATATCTACTTTATTTTCAAATATCCAAATTAAAAATAGTCCTAAGCAATAATCAGTTTGATGCTTTACTAACTTTAAGTTTGGAAAGAGCAAAAAAAAGTTGATCTAATAATAATAACATGGGTTCTCTATTAATAGTCTATTTGAATAGAAAATAAGTGGAAGAAGAAAAATTTGATTTGCTATGAAAATGATTAATATCTTTCTTTTCTTAATTTTATTAGTTTATTATTTTGGCATATTATAGAATTTCAGCAGTGTAGTTGCAATTCACAACTCCAAAACTGAGCAACAGTCATACTTAATCAGTCTAAACTAAGGTAATATTTTAAGACTGTTATCAAACCAAATTTTCAGTATAATTACACTACAAAAAATCCTAAATCCTACTGCACATCCCCATTTTTAACCACCAGAGTGATAATTGCTTTTCACTCTGTGTGTGTGTGTGTGTGTTATTTTTAGTTTTTTTCCTAGTGACAGAACACCACAGAATACTTGGAATTCCATTTTATAGGAGATCTTTTGTCTTTATTTAAACTTTATTTAAACACTGTGAATTACAAAGTTGTTCACTATACAGTTGTATCAAGTACTCACTATTCCAGCACGAGTCCCACCAACAATGTGTCCTAGTTCCCTCCCTCCGTCCCCCCACCCCCTGCCAAGTGTGCTCCCCTAGCAGGGACTGATTAATCTACTTAATATTGTTTATTGCAATATTTATTTTTGAATGATGTTGCTATATCTATGACCATTTTACTGAGCTGTTACACACAAATTGGATCATCTGTGTTATTGCTATCACTTATTGGACTTATTGATCTTAGTGGGCTTGTACTTATTTTTTTAACAAAGTTGTTTGTGTTAACTTGTTATAGACATTCAATATTTAACACCTGTCTCATCACCATTTCAACTTTCCATCACTATTATTTCCAACTTTCCCATCCACTGCTTAAGCCTGCCGTATGGCAGACCATCAATAATTTATTTTATACTCCTTCTTCTAGCTAACTTGCTGAAAATGATTAAGAAAATTTTTTTTTAGTAGAAAGTTAGTGAAGATTGTTCAATCTCACCATGGTGCTATTAAGCCTTGTATAAGAAAGTACTGATATGTTCTTACATGATAGACACTGTGTGTATATATTTTGTTATTGTTGCCTTCTACTTTACATCCATTAAGTTTTGTGTGCTTCTTGGTATGTCAGTATAGTAGTGTTTGAGATATTGTGTGGCCCACATGCTCCAGGATTCCAACAATTTTGCAGTTTGATAAAATTGGAGTTAAAGTTTTAATTTGGAGGTAGCTTTGGGGTATGGGCACAACTGCCAGGCCTTCTGGAGGGACAGGGAAGAGAGGGGGAGGGATCCTATCCCTGATTCCATGAAAACCTGGAGATTTCAGTCACAAAACCTGCATACCTGAATCCTTCAACGGATTAGTTCATGGGTGAGGCTCATCTGAGCAGTGCCCTTGAATGTGGTGGCAATTGTGGAGAGTGGAGGTTTCGCTGCTGATCCTCTGTAAGTGCTGCTTTATGTTCTCTTTGATAAATTTATGAGATGAACAGTTGAGTTCTATGATGCATTTACAAGCATGTAGATGTTTAGAAAAGCATGTAAAAGGACACATAGGATGGTTTAATGTTAGAATTGGCAAAGGAGACCTGAGAGGAGAAAAAAGGTAACTGAACTATATTTTACTGTCTACTTATTTAGGAATTTTAAGATAATACATTTATCTATTTTTATGTAAAATATAATTTAAATGTTAAATTAGTACACAAAAAGTTATTTTGTTAGGCAAGATTTTTTTTTCTTTTTCTTTCTTATGGCACATTTGTACTCTGGGATCACTTCTGGAAGGCTTAGGGGCCTTATTGGAAGCTAGAAATAGAACAAAGGTGAGTGGCATGAAAGGCAACTGCCCAACCCACTATATTAGTTCTCTGGTACCTTGTTATGTGAACCTGTTATTACTAATCTTTATTTTTGTTTTTCAATCATTACCCAATCATTTAAATTATAGGATAATTTCATTATTAAATTTTTACTAATTTGAGGTTTCTTTTTTTTCTGCTTTTTTGGTTCATACCCAGTGACACTCAGAAATTACTCCTGGCGGGCTTGGGGGACCATGTGGGATACCAGGGACTGAATCCAGGTCAGCCAGGAGCAAGGCAAACACCCTACCCACTGTGGGATCACTCTGGCCCAATTTGAGATTTCTTTTTTTTTATTTCTGGACCACACCTGGCGATGCTCAGGAATTACTCCTAGCAGTGCTCGGGGGACCATATGAGATGCCGGGATTGAACCCGGTTGGCTGTGTGCAATGCAAACGCCCTACCCACTGGATTATCACTCCGGCCCCTCTAATTTGAGATTTCTTAAGAATAGTCAGTTGTCTAGCGTTAGACAACTGACTATTCTATTCTTAAGAATAGTCAGTTGTCAACCTGAATAGTTGTCAGGTTCTACAACTAACTATTTAATGTATACATTTGTCTGTATTTGTTGTAGGAACATGCATATATGACACATCTTGCATATATATAGAAACATTGTTTTGTAATTTTTAAATTATATTTAAAGTATCACTGTGAAGATAAAATGTTAGAGTCTACATCTGCAGTTTAGATAAATTAGAATAATCCATGTATATCATCTTTAGAATTTTGCCCATCTTATTAAATTTATATGCTTAATACAATGCCATTAGTGTGTCAGTCATGGCTACTATAAGATAAGACAGATTCAGGAAATAGATTATTTTCAAATTGCACATCTGTTTTAATTGAAGGAAAAAAATGCCTCTTCCATTTTAAAAGAAAACGTCCAAATAAGGGCCTGGAGCACAAATTTTGTATTCAGAAGGGTCAAGTTAGTCTTTGGTACCACATTGTTCCCGGAGAATTACCAGAAATAATGCACAAGGGAAGTTCCATGAAATCCCTGTCAAGCCAGGTTGTGTATCCCCTTCAAAATATATCCAAAGAAGGATTCCCAACTTATTATTTGTATACCATTTGAAGAATCAGAGTTTATTCTGAATAATGGGAACATAATGAAAACAAAAAGTGACAACTGGCAAAAATAAGGAAGCGAAGTTGATGTTGAATCTCAAAATAATATTTGATTTACTCTTCAGATTCTTCAGGAGGTACACCTTGAATTATAGCGTCCTAGGAATCTGTCAGGTCAAACATGCCAGGACCACCTCCCCTATAAAAATAATTCATTTTTTCCAGCATCATTCTAAGACAAGGAAATATCCTGTAGAAGGATGTTGCAGGACACCTAAAAGCCTAAAAGCCTCTGCATCTGCCCTGGATTGCCTCCTGCAGGTCACTTTGTAGATAGGGGATAGTTTAAATGTGGCAGTTTATTTGACCATGTATTCTGTACTGGCTGGTATAAATATTCTCTCATGCTACCACAAGCATCGTGGGACCAGCTAGATTTTACCAGCATATTTGCCTGGCCACATGTTGGATCTCTAAGTAATTAGACCAGAGAGAAATGCTGTTTGCCTCCAAGCAAGCATGGCTACCTGATAACTCAAAGACAACAAAAATACAAAACTACTGTGAAGTAGACAAGACTCTTGTGAAGGTTTGGAGAAATATTTAACTGGCATTAGTTATAGTCTTTGGTACAGAGACATGCCATCTCAGAAACCCCCTTCTCTGCCTATAAAGGCATTTCCAGGCAGATCTTGGCTCAAAACATTAGCATATAAAAGGGCCTAGGTGAGGTGCTGGGAGAAATTACCTAAGGGCATTTGACCCTCCCTGCTTCTCATAATAGTGGGAGGTCTGAGTTGCAGGGGTATAAAACCAGCCTGCTTCCTCTCTCGCTCTCTCTTTTTGGGGCTCTCTTTTTGGGTTTGCACTCTTCTTGGGAGTCTTGTCTTTTGTCTCCTCTTTACAGGGCCTTAACATGTGGTGGCCGCTATCTTGGCCTACGTGTCTGGGGTTCTAGTCGGGAATCGTAAGCACAGGGTTTTTTCCTATTGCTGATTTGTATG
This sequence comes from Cryptotis parvus, assembly GCA_021461705.1. Taxonomy (NCBI): domain Eukaryota; kingdom Metazoa; phylum Chordata; class Mammalia; order Eulipotyphla; family Soricidae; genus Cryptotis; species Cryptotis parvus. The sequence continues at coordinate 154 of JAJIBD010024256.1, read as the reverse complement.
CCTGAACCTGTGATAAGTAAAGCATTTTTAAACTGCATCAGATTCAAGAGTCTTCATCCATTCCCTGCCGGCTTCAGAGGTAGAAGGGGACTCGCTTCCTGGCACTGTCGGGGGACCCTGGTGGCGTTCCCTGACAGAAGGATGCTGTACAAAA